>CAJQUW010016137.1:0-20111 GCA_907163375.1 Prostheceraeus crozeri
TACTAACGATAGACCGGATTGAGCACTCATACTACTTGTGCATTAATAAAAGTAGTATTCATCCATTTTTAATGCTATTGAACGAATTCTTCCACCGAGCTATATACACAATTTTTCAGGATACTGGATGGCAATTTTCTAAATGGTTAGACTAGACCTACATTTTTTTGTCAAATTGGGCACTCCATGTAACTCCTATACTGCAATTTCGAGCATTTGTCTTGGAATTTTCTCAAAAGCGTGTTGAAAATTCCAAGTGTGACCTAATTTTAAAGAGCGCGGGAACCATGTTGCAATAAAATAGCTAGAAAACAGCATAATATGTGCCTGCTCATCAAGTCAACGTATTCGTGTGCATATGAATGGACAATTGAATGATCAGGGATTTTGACCAAATCAAAGTTAAAGCATATTGAGAAAGTTCAAATAATAGACATATTCTGAATCGATTCGGCACGCGAGTGCACATGAGTTAACCCATGGAATTCTACGATGACTAGTACCAATACCGTGACTCAGTCCCTGAGTGTTCGGATGCTGATAGTTTCCATTTAAGTGTGACCGTAAGGCGTTACGATTTCAAAATGCTCTATTCAACAAATTTGTGAACATATAGCGGATCTGAATGGATCATGTGATATGAATAACTTGCCTTGCTTTGCACCATGGAGTAGGGATATATAGTATATATATATATATATATTTATATATATATAAAGTTTATATAAATTTATATATATATATATATCATGTTCTCCCTCTACTTATAAAATCGCTGCTATGCGTTCCCTATTTTCGAGAGCATACAGAATTTGCTCCAATAGAGAGAATTTCAGAATAGCGTGTGAACGCATCAAATCAATGTTTCTGAAAAACGGCTATGATTCGCAATTGATAGACAAAATAAAAAGAAATGTGGCAACCAAGTTTGAAAATTCGCAAAATGCCTCAACCACTACTGAAGTGGATAAGGTGTACTGGTCCATCCCTTTCATAGATAGCAAACATAAGCAACTTAAAAGACGCATAAACGAGTTGAATGATAAATTGCAGAATGTGAAAATTTACTTGGCTTTCAAAACCAATAAAGTTTTGAACCATTTCAATAACAAAGATCGCATTTCGTTTGGAATGCGAAATCGAATGCTACATATTTGTATACTTGTGATCGCTGTCCAATGCGATACATTGGTGCAACCAAGCGCCACTTAGCCACTCGAATCAGCGAGCATTTGAAAGCCTATCCCGTAGCCACTGAAATCTCTTTACATGAGCACCATCCTAAAGCTGAAAATTTCTCTATTATCGGTGCATCAACCTATCCTCTTATCTTGGAGTCTATTCTTCTGAAAGAAAATATCGATATGCTATCTAATGAAAGGAATGGCTCAGTGCCCTTGCACTTGAATTTGTGATTTTCATGACGTCATTTTTCGCCTGTACATAGCATCATAGTTTTACACGTCATATTTGATGGATATCGGTTCTTGCATTTTACGCTGATCTGTATATAAGCTTACTTCTGTTGTTTTATCGGATTCCTGTACCGCTGAAGATGGAATGATCATTACATTCCGAAACATGTTCGGTTGATAGAAACATAGTTGTTTTTCTTTCAAAATATGTTCAAATTGGGCACGTTATGTCTGAATATATATAGTATATAGGGATATGTGGTATATATACATATTTAATCTATGCTTTGCACCCAAATTTTGGAAGCTTTTAGGTGGGTTGAAGGTCGTGAGACGAAAAAAAGTTATTTTTCCATTACGACGTCACGCATGAAACTTTAGATCTACAAGTAGTATAGGGTATGAGATCCGGCGCACTCGCTTCGCTCGGCACCGGATCCCACACCTAGGTAGATACAACAATGAAAAAATGAAAAAAATAGGGACCTCTTGAAATTTAGCAAATCAAAATGCAAAAATAGGGTCCTCTTGAAATTAGCAAATCAAAATGCAAAAACAGGGGCCTTCTGAAATTTAGTAAATCAAAAATGAATATGGATAAAAATGCAATAAAAATATTCATTTAAAAATGGAAGATGTAAAAACAAAAGAACCATCCGCCCCTTTATATCCTTCATTATCATATGAAATGGATATAGCAAAACATAAAGATAGAGTCAGGTACATGAAAGATAAGGAAGCGCAACTATTGTTAAGATTAGAAGATTATGATAAATTAAGAAAAAGATTGACGATAGTTAAGAATGTGACACAAGGCATTGGAGCATTTGTAACAGTTTCTTTAGGCGCTCTCACTATTGTCATTTCATCTGGCGTTCTTACAATTCCTGTTGTTGCTACAGATTTGTGATACAATTAGATTTTAGTTGTGCGTTAGGCAAGTTGTTTTAATTCTTACCAGCGCGTCAGCACATCCGCATGACGTCAAAGCATCTGCCAGCTGTACTTTCATTGTATCACTCTCTCTTCTGTCATTGTATCGTGTGCACCGCTGTGAACAGTAATGACACAAGAAGTTATCGAAGAGCAGTCAAACATTATTGCTGCGTTTCCGGAGTTATTTGCAGAAATTTCAAAACGATATATTTCCAATGACAAGAAGGAAGAAATGTAACACTTTTATCATTGAACAAATGGGTAATTTCCTATTATTTTTAACCCTACATTTTTTGATAAGGAGAGAAAACAGAGAAGAAAGGCAAAACGCTTACTCGTGAAGGAGAAGAAAGAAAGAGAAAGGGGCGAAAAGATTGACAACCTTCATCATCAATTATCGACGTGTTTATCTACCCCATATGAATTTGTGGATTCCTTAAAAGACTCATTGTTAGAAGATTGTCTCCGGTAATATGAAAGCTTTTGTTATCAATCATTTTCATTATGTTGCTATGTGACGTCATTTTTCTCTCATCCAATGAAACCTTGTCCATGCGTGGACATATCGTTCATGCAATTTGTAATATTATAGTTAGTAGACGATTGTTGTAAAGAAGTTAGATAGTAGTAGCTGATTTCATTTTATTTTACTGGAGAACGAAAATTCGTTGTCCACGCGTGGACATCAATATTTGTAGACTTGTGCGGATGCATTTTGTAAATATACATATACCCAAATTGAAATATCTATGTGTTGTTTTTAATTTCACATTTACGGGAATGTAATAGAAACAATTTATTTTATGAAAAATTACAAGTCTGATTGAATTTTTTAAAATATATGGAACGCAAACTACTACGAATTTTGACCTAAAGAAAATCGCTAATCAATTAGGAATAAAAATTTCAACCTCCTAATGAGAGATGAATTACTATTGATAAAAGATGTACCTGAAGTGAATTTTGTAACAAATCTTCACACGTCAGATCAAAAAGGAGTACACTGGTCAGCGGGTATGTCTAATAAAAATGGTGACAATTACTATTTCGACTCATATGGATTGCCTCCAACAAATGAAGTCAAAGAATTACTTGGAAATGGAATTTATAATACATTTCAAATTCAAAAACCAGGAACAACTTATTGCGGTCAGTTATGTCTTTATAATTTATTTAAATTACAGGAAGGAGTACCATTTCTTGATATTATGCTAAAATTGAATAAGGGAATTTAATTCCCGAAAAACGTTAGTTCTAATGGCTAACTAAAGGATGCTTGTAATTAAAGCTCAAGCGCAGCTAGTTAAAGCGCTACCTAAAGGTTAAAGCTCGGTTATTTGTAATTCGTTTTCATAAAATCTGCCTCTGATTTCATCTTCATCTAAATCTTTGATTTCGCAAGTAATCGGATAAGTTTTGGTTTATTTTACAAACTTCAAATATTTCTTTAGTCCAATAACCAACAATCCTTTTTGAAATTTATTCTTATACTTAAATATTCGTACTCCATCTCCAATCTTAAATTTCGGCTCACGTTTCTGTAAATTCGGATTACCCTCATTCCAATAATTATTTTCGAATATTTTCTTTCGTATCAAATCAGGATCATCAAAAGCATTCTTTGAATTTTTTTCAATACCTGAATGAACTTTATTATTGTACCAAGTTCATGAATTTCCAAGTAAATTAATACTTTTACCATTTGCTAAAAGTTTCCGCATATCATTTACTACATTAATAAAAGATACATTTTCATATTTAATTTCATTTGGATTAAATAAATTACATAAATCATCACCAAGTTCATCCTTAATTCTATCATCAAACAAATATCAGTAATAGGAGTTTCTAAGATTTCTATTGTTCCACGTTTTTGTTTTTTAATACTACGTTTAATACTACGTTTCTGTTTTTTAATACGTTTACTACGTTTACTACGTTTAAGTTGTGCATCAAACTCAGCAATTTCTTTCTTGTTTAATTCATCAATCCTAGACATTAATCCGAGAGACATTTCACGATTCATATTTTTTAAAAGAAAAAATGTATTTTTACATATACACAGGAATATTTAGTTGATGTAATGTTTCTAATTCGTGCTTTGTTAAATTTTCTTTCTTAACCAACCACCATGAATTATACTCTGAAACTTCGTAAACACAGGGGAAAGGTGTTTGATTTAACACACGGTTTGATACCATGTTTTGTTTTATAATCTGTAACGAACGCTACGTATTTAGGATGATAATAAAATCTAACTTCTTTCTTCGAATTGACAGGGTTTGTAGGATGACGATAATCTTTTAAAACTGGTACATATTCTATCTTGTACGCGTTCAACATATTTTTATTAATAAAATCCTTATAAGAAAAAATTATTCGATTACTCCGCGAAAATATTTTCTATCGATTTTCAGTCAGAAAACAATTGTTCGATAACTCTGTCATGAATTTTTTATCAATATTAATTGTAATGAAGCCATAATCTTTTGACCAAGCATTGTTACACGATTGTCTAAATTCATCTTTATTTCTTGCGCATAAATCTCTTAACAAATCACTTAAGTTTCTTGCATTTATTTCAAATAGTATAAATATATTTGCATTCTTTCTAATAACACTTCCGTCTAATGAATACATACTTTGTGTTAAATAAAAAACACTACAGTTATTATGTCTACCTCTTGTGAAATAATTTCTCTGAACTGACTGATTTCTATCATCAACACAATCATCAAAAATCACACAATGTTTCATTGTTTTATCTAGTTTACTGGGATCTTGCATATTACAAGTACCACTATCATCTATTAATTGTATCTTTATATGGTTGTTTTTATTGGATTCTACTAACTGATTATTTTTTGCTGCTTCTTCACACCACGAACTTATTTCTTCTTCATATTCAGATTTTTCATATTCTTTGAATAATGAAGCAATTGCTGTTTTTTAAGATTATTTTCAAATTCATATTTTAAAAATTGATAGACGGGTTGTTCTGCTGTTGTTGTATAAATTATAAGATTGTTATAATCCAAAAAATTTGGAATCGTTAAAATTTTAAATAATAAATATGTTTTTCCGCATCCTGATCTTCCACAAATAACTGACAAAACTTTATTAGATAAATTTGGATGATGATTAAATTTAATTTTTTTTATCTAATTGGGTACTTTACCATTTTTTAATAAAAAATTTTTATTTTTAAGAAGAAGAAAATTAAACTTTTCTAACCAAAAGATCTATCATAATCTCTTCACCTCCAAAATTTATTTCTTGTCCCTTCTCATCAGTGATTCTAATGTTAATGTTTTTCATTCGTTTTTCTTGTAATAGGGAAATATATTAATGTTTGTGGAAATACATTTAGTGTATAACCAATGGGTACAGTAAAAGCTGGAAAACTGAATATTAAATTTGACAATTTACCAAATATATATCCTCCTTCAATAATGTCACAATGTACAACAATTGAATTTATTTCAGTTATTTTTGGAATCTTCTCACCCAAATGATAACCTTGACTATAGGTTTGTTTATTGAATCCTAATAGTTTTGACAATGATCTATCATGATTAAAATCAACTTGATGATTTTCGTCTAAGTAAGAGAAAATTTATTAACTGCCGGTTCAACTGCAAAATGTAATTGTTTCTTATCTTTAAATGGTATACCTAAATGTCTCTTAATTTTCATTTGATATTGATTCAACTTCGTAAGAACCAGGAAGAAAAGTTAGTATTTTCCACGTTTTACCTTTATCTGTCGAATATCTAAATTGATCATTCACATCTTTGATAACGTTTTGAATAGTGTTAAATGTGGAGAAACTAGTCAATGCAATTTGATAATTTTTATTTTGTTTCAAATGTAGAATGGGTTCTAAATTACAAGTGTGTGATGAAGTAGTTGTTATAATTTTTAACGTCGTACTAAATTTTGATGAACCCAAAATCTCTGTCAAATTTTCTAAATGATTATTAATTTTGTCTAAATCCGCTGAACACATTTTTTAGTTAAAATTTTGAATAAATATTTTTTTATGATGAAATTAAAAACAACAACATATTTCAGCTACACTTTTATAATCCTCTTCATTTAGAATCTTCTTTTCTAACAGTCTTTTCAATATAGCATGAATTTCATTGAAACTAGAATTATGGAAGATGTAAAAACAAAAGAACCATCCGCCCCTTTATATCCTTCATTATCATATGAAATGGATATAGCAAAACATAAAGATAGAGTCAGGTACATGAAAGATAAGGAAGCGCAACTATTGTTAAGATTAGAAGATTATGATAAATTAAGAAAAAGATTGACGATAGTTAAGAATGTGACACAAGGCATTGGAGCATTTGTAACAGTTTCTTTAGGCGCTCTCACTATTGTCATTTCATCTGGCGTTCTTACAATTCCTGTTGTTGCTACAGATTTGTGATACAATTAGATTTTAGTTGTGCGTTAGGCAAGTTGTTTTAATTCTTACCAGCGCGTCAGCACATCCGCATGACGTCAAAGCATCTGCCAGCTGTACTTTCATTGTATCACTCTCTCTTCTGTCATTGTATCGTGTGCACCGCTGTGAACAGTAATGACACAAGAAGTTATCGAAGAGCAGTCAAACATTATTGCTGCGTTTCCGGAGTTATTTGCAGAAATTTCAAAACGATATATTTCCAATGACAAGAAGGAAGAATGTAACACTTTTATCATTGAACAAATGGGTAATTTCCTATTATTTTTAACCCTACATTTTTTGATAAGGAGAGAAAACAGAGAAGAAAGGCAAAACGCTTACTCGTGAAGGAGAAGAAAGAAAGAGAAAGGGGCGAAAAGATTGACAACCTTCATCATCAATTATCGACGTGTTATTTATCTACCCCATATGAATTTGTGGATTCCTTAAAAGACTCATTGTTAGAAGATTGTCTCCGGTAATATGAAAGCTTTTGTTATCAATCATTTTCATTATGTTGCTATGTGACGTCATTTTTCTCTCATCCAATGAAACCTTGTCCATGCGTGGACATATCGTTCATGCAATTTGTAATATTATAGTTAGTAGACGATTGTTGTAAAGAAGTTAGATAGTAGTAGCTGATTTCATTTTATTTTACTGGAGAACGAAAATTCGTTGTCCACGCGTGGACATCAATATTTGTAGACTTGTGCGGATGCATTTTGTAAATATACATATACCCAAATTGAAATATCTATGTGTTGATTTTAATTTCACATTTACGGGAATGTAATAGAAACAATTTATTTTATGAAAAATTACAAGTCTGATTGAATTTTTTAAAATATATGGAACGCAAACTACTACGAATTTTGACCTAAAGAAAATCGCTAATCAATTAGGAATAAAAATTTCAACCTCCTAATGAGAGATGAATTACTATTGATAAAAGATGTACCTGAAGTGAATTTTGTAACAAATCTTCACACGTCAGATCAAAAAGGAGTACACTGGTCAGCGGGTATGTCTAATAAAAATGGTGACAATTACTATTTCGACTCATATGGATTGCCTCCAACAAATGAAGTCAAAGAATTACTTGGAAATGAATTTATAATACATTTCAAATTCAAAAACCAGGAACAACTTATTGCGGTCAGTTATGTCTTTATAATTTATTTAAATTACAGGAAGGAGTACCATTTCTTGATATTATGCTAAAATTGAATAAGGGAATTTAATTCCCGAAAAACGTTAGTTCTAATGGCTAACTAAAGGATGCTTGTAATTAAAGCTCAAGCGCAGCTAGTTAAAGCGCTACCTAAAGGTTAAAGCTCGGTTATTTGTAATTCGTTTTCATAAAATCTGCCTCTGATTTCATCATCATCTAAATCTTTGATTTCGCAAGTAATCGGATAAGTTTGGTTTATTTTACAAACTTCAAATATTTCTTTAGTCCAATAACCAACAAATCCTTTTTGAAATTTATTCTTATACTTAAATATTCGTACTCCATCTCCAATCTTAAATTTCGGCTCACGTTTCTGTAAATTCGGATTACCCTCATTCCAATAATTATTTTCGAATATTTTCTTTCGTATCAAATCAGGATCATCAAAAGCATTCTTTGAATTTTTTTCAATACCTGAATGAACTTTATTATTGTACCAAGTTCATGAATTTCCAAGTAAATTAATACTTTTACCATTTGCTAAAAGTTTCCGCATATCATTTACTACATTAATAAAAGATACATTTTCATATTTAATTTCATTTGGATTAAATAAATTACATAAATCATCACCAAGTTCATCCTTAATTCTATCATCAAACAAATATCAGTAATAGGAGTTTCTAAGATTTCTATTGTTCCACGTTTTTGTTTTTTAATACTACGTTTAATACTACGTTTCTGTTTTTTAATACGTTTACTACGTTTACTACGTTTAAGTTGTGCATCAAACTCAGCAATTTCTTTCTTGTTTAATTCATCAATCCTAGACATTAATCCGAGAGACATTTCACGATTCATATTTTTTAAAAGAAAAAATGTATTTTTACATATACACAGGAATATTTAGTTGATGTAATGTTTCTAATTCGTGCTTTGTTAAATTTTCTTTCTTAACCAACCACCATGAATTATACTCTGAAACTTCGTAAACACAGGGGAAAGGTGTTTGATTTAACACACGGTTTGATACCATGTTTTGTTTTATAATCTGTAACGAACGCTACGTATTTAGGATGATAATAAAATCTAACTTCTTTCTTCGAATTGACAGGGTTTGTAGGATGACGATAATCTTTTAAAACTGGTACATATTCTATCTTGTACGCGTTCAACATATTTTTATTAATAAAATCCTTATAAGAAAAAATTATTCGATTACTCCGCGAAAATATTTTCTATCGATTTTCAGTCAGAAAACAATTGTTCGATAACTCTGTCATGAATTTTTTTATCAATATTAATTGCAATGAAGCCATAATCTTTTGCCCAAGCTTTGTTACACGATTGTCTCAATTCATTTTTATTTCTTGCGCATAAATCTCTTAACAAATCACTTAAGTTTCTTGCATTTATTTCAAATAGTATAAATATATTTGCATTCTTTCTAATAACACTTCCGTCTAATGAATACATACTTTGTGTTAAATAAAAAACACTACAGTTATTATGTCTACCTCTTGTGAAATAATTTCTCTGAACTGACTGATTTCTATCATCAACACAATCATCAAAATCACACAATGTTTCATTGTTTTATCTAGTTTACTGGGATCTTGCATATTACAAGTACCACTATCATCTATTAATTGTATCTTTATATGGTTGTTTTTTATTGGATTCTACTAACTGATTATTTTTTGCTGCTTCTTCACACCACGAACTTATTTCTTCTTCATATTCAGATTTTTCATATTCTTTGAATAATGAAGCAATTGCTGTTTTTTAAGATTATTTTCAAATTCATATTTTAAAAATTGATAGACGGGTTGTTCTGCTGTTGTTGTATAAATTATAAGATTGTTATAATCCAAAAAATTTGGAATCGTTAAAATTTTAAATAATAAATATGTTTTTCCGCATCCTGATCTTCCACAAATAACTGACAAAACTTTATTAGATAAATTTGGATGATGATTAAATTTAATTTTTTTTATCTAATTGGGTACTTTACCATTTTTTAATAAAAAATTTTTATTTTTAAGAAGAAGAAAATTAAACTTTTCTAACCAAAAGATCTATCATAATCTCTTCACCTCCAAAATTTATTTCTTGTCCCTTCTCATCAGTGATTCTAATGTTAATGTTTTTCATCGTTTTTCTTGTAATAGGGAAATATATTAATGTTTGTGGAAATACATTTAGTGTATAACCAATGGGTACAGTAAAAGCTGGAAAACTGAATATTAAATTTGACAATTTACCAAATATATATCCTCCTTCAATAATGTCACAATGTACAACAATTGAATTTATTTCAGTTATTTTTGGAATCTTCTCACCCAAATGATAACCTTGACTATAGGTTTGTTTATTGAATCCTAATAGTTTTGACAATGATCTATCATGATTAAAATCAACTTGATGATTTTCGTCTAAAGTAAGAGAAAATTTATTAACTACCGGTTCAACTGCAAAATGTAATTGTTTCTTATCTTTAAATGGTATACCTAAATGTCTCTTAATTTCATTTGATATTGATTCAACTTCGTAAGAACCAGGAAGAAAAGTTAGTATTTTCCACGTTTTACCTTTATCAGTCGAATATCTAAATTGATCATTCACATCTTTGATAACGTTTTGAATAGTGTTAAATGTGGAGAAACTAGTCAATGCAATTTGATAATTTTTATTTTGTTTCAAATGTAGAATGGGTTCTAAATTACAAGTGTGTGATGAAGTAGTTGTTATAATTTTTAACGTCGTACTAAATTTTGATGAACCCAAAATCTCTGTCAAATTTTCTAAATGATTATTAATTTTGTCTAAATCCGCTGAACACATTTTTTAGTTAAAATTTTGAATAAATATTTTTTTATGATGAAATTAAAAACAACAACATATTTCAGCTACACTTTTATAATCCTCTTCATTTAGAATCTTCTTTTCTAACAGTCTTTTCAATATAGCATGAATTTCATTGAAACTAGAATTATGTCCTTCTTTTATTACAGATATTAAGATATTTAATCTGTTTAGTAATTCTTGTGGATCATCTGGTAAGAATACAGTTGTTTCTGTTTTAAAACCTTTTCCTACTTTAACTCCTGTTGATAATAAATTTTCTAATTGTTTATAACGTCTAAGAGATTTTGCTGCACCAACTCTATCTAACATAGCTTTATATTTTATGAGATCTTCTACAGCATAATTATTTAAATCTGCTCCTTTTAAAAGATCAGCAAAATTTCTATCTAAACTAAAAGGAGATTTATCTGGTGAAAAAATCAAACCTCGAAAAGGTTGTGGAAATATTTCTTTTTGTCCGAGATAAAATCTAGGTATTGTTTTTCCATCTAAATGAAATAGAATGTTCAAATTGCATAGATTTTGGTAATTTCTTATTAATGTTTGACTCAAGTAATCCATAGTCATCTAATATAGTTTTGTGAGCTGGATCTGTTACATTAATTTGTTTATCATTATTTGTAAGTTCTTTTTCAAGAGTTTTAAATGGTTCCATAGTTTTTTCAAAATCAGTTTTTACTTGCTCGGTTTGCTGCATTTTTTCAAACATATCAGACTGAATACCAACTTTTATCATTCTATGCTGAAGATGATTTTCTTTCATAATATTTCTTTGTTTTATTAGCTCTTCTAATTGTTTAATTCTTTTAAAATTATCAGCTCTAATTTTATTCATTATTTTATATTATATTTTTATATTTTTCATTATATTTTTCATATTATATTTTTATATTATATTTTATCCATTTTTAAAATATAATATTTGAATTTTGTGGTACCATTGGAATGCAACAAAAACATTTTACTGAACAAATTATTTTTTTATTGCTTTGGCGTCTGACATCTGTTCGTTTTAAGTTTTGTTTAACAAAGTTTTGGTTATCTGTGGCCACGCTCGTTCTCTAAGCAGAATACACCAAGAATGTGAAGTACATCAACGGGACATGCGTTATAAAGGAAGTTAGCATTAATCATTAAGAGACAATAAAGTCATAGATATGAAAAATACGCGTCTTGTCGGGACTCTACAATGAAAAATTCATGTACAATCTGGTTACTTATCAATGAAAGTAAATAGTAATACTGAATAACTTAAAATTGACAGTAAAAGAATAAATAATAAACAATCCTGTGCATGTAATCCTAGAAACTCAACTAAGTCGGAGAAGGAATAAACGGTCCTTTTGGCAGCAAAGATCAGGTTTCATCTGACGTATTGTCACACTTTCGATGATGGAAAGATGGAGGGGATCCTTAGCCTGTTTGTGGACTCGAAAGCCTTTGTCATTCGAGTTCAGGACATTCAGCTTGTGTTGACCACTCAGTTAAATGGCGAGTTATGGCTGATTGTATCGGCTTTCTTGACTTGGGCCGCGAATTTGAGGTAAGCAACCAGTTGGGGATGTGCTCCTTTCTTCGGACTGAGAGACATCGCGCGCTTTTCCCACAGTACCTTGCTCCGCAAGGACAAGAAAAATAGTAGGTTATCAGAGGTTTGTGGTCCGGCGGTAAAATGTCTTTCACAATGCTAGGAGATAGCGTTTTTGTTCTGAATACAGGGATTGCCTTCAACTGATAGAATCCACTTTCAATATCATTGCGCACTTTCTTCGCTATCAATTCGCTTACTTTGCCATAATATTGGAGCTCAAAGTAGAATAGTTTCTTCGGGACTCCAGCTTGGTTAGGTGGTGGTGGTGTCGAGTGCTTCTCTATAAACCAACGAGGATAACCATTACTCTCCAACACTTGATAGAGAACATTGAGCTCTTGCTGTAAATGCTCGGGTGAGCAAAGCTGTCTCGCTCGGGAAAAAAGTGTCTTCACCAAGTTGACTTTGTATATTTTGGGACTGAATGATTGATAGTTATTGTATAACCAGTAAATGTCTCTTTGCGATATATAGAGGTAGAAATTTTGCCATTGATGTCACGATGCAGGTTCAAATCAAGGAAATGACTAGCTCGCTCCATGGTAAATGAGATAGCCGGATGCTGCGCATTGAAGACGCGGAAGATGCGGTCAATCTCTTCTTCCTGGGTAATGATGATGGTATCGTCCACGTACCGACCGTAGAACTTCAACGAATTGAGTGTGGAAATCATATCCTTCTCCATACGCCCATGAAAATCTCGCTGAAGGATCCACTAAGGGGCGAACCCATTGCAAGTCCATCGAATTGCAAGTACGTTGTATTGTTGAAGGAAAAGGGCACGTTGGATGTTAGCGTGGATAAAAGGAGACGACAGTTTTGCTCACTAAGAGGTCGTTCATGAAGCATGGGAGGAGGGCAATCACTTCGATATAATTCGTCACAGATAATGTCGATAGTTTCTCTGACCGGGATACTGGTAAAAAGGCTCTTCACGTCAAAAGAGACAATTTCATCTTGAGTCTCCAAATCAACATTAACTATCCTCTTCTGGAAGGAGAAGGAGTCCTTTAGTGAGAATTCATTAAATTTGTGAAGTATAGGCTTCAAGAGTTTTTCATCAATATACTTTGAGATTTTGTGGTATACTGAGCCAACCATAGACAACACCGGACGACAAGGAAGATTGTTCTTGTGCACTTTGGCAAGTCCGTAGAGTCTGGGGATCAAGCATCTGCTAGGAATCAGGTCACTAACATATGAAGGTAATTCTCCACTTTTCACCAGATCATTCACGATTTCATTCACTCTTTTCTGTGATTCTGTATCATTCCAATCCACCTCATCACTGATCTTTGAAAATTTCGAATTGTCGGATAAGATATCATTCATTCGATTAATGTATTGCTCTTTTCTCATGATAACAGTGCCACTCCCTTTGTCAGGTTTCATGAGGTATAGACCTTTTCGACGTAAGTTTTTGATTACTTGATATGCCGTTGTCAAACTGTTACCGTCGGGTAATTTCGAATTCGAAAGTTCGTGAGCATACTTCCGCAAAGAAGCTTCGATTTCCGCTCGCTTGTTTTCACTAACAGGGGTTTCTTTGGTAAGGTAAAACGCAGTGCGTTCCATATCGCCGAACACGTCAATGGAGTCAGTAGGCCGTTGGGGGACATATTGATCCAAGCCAAGTTGAAGGACAGTCTCTTCCCGCTTCTCCAAGTTAGTGCCACTTATGTTGAAGATTGTGTTCTTGATCGAAGTTTTGCCATAGGTACTGGACATTAGATAATTGAAAGATGAGCTAAATTTTGTAGTCAGTTTATCACGCTGGGAGGTGCTGATGCTCCACTCAAGTTTGTATAAGCTGCATAGGTTCAAATATGACATTTCGGATCTAACCTTCTCTAGAAGTTGGGTACGAATCAAACACCATTTATCAATCTTGTGGTTGGTCTGAGAAATTTCCGATTGTAGGAAACAATCAATGGATGTCGGTGATATTTTGACTTTGGCGGCAATCATTCTTTTACGAATGGCCTCAGGAATAATGTAGTTATCTAAAAAATTTCACACGTTCCCTGTGATAAGCGATTTTGCCTGATAACGTCGCAATTTCGTCCAAGATCTTCATAAACGTTTGCGAATAGCACCTTTTCCATTTCGTAAATATTCCTTTGATTGGTGCAATACTGAAAATAAATCGAAATAAGAGAAAACTTCGGTTATCTGTGGCCACGCTTGTTCTCTAAGCAGAATACACCAAGAATGTGAAGTACATCAACGGGACATGCGTTATAAAGGAAGTTAGCATTAATCATTAAGAGACAATAAAGTCATAGATATGAAAAATACGCGTCTTGTCGGGACTCTAAAATGAAAAATTCATGTACAATCTGGTTACTTATCAATGAAAGTAAATAGTAATACTGAATAACTTAAAATTGACAGTAAAAAAATAAATAACAAACAATCCTGTGCATGTCCCGTTGATGTACTTCACATTCTTGGTGTATTCTGCTTAGAGAACAAGCGTGTCCACAGATAACCGAAGTTTTCTCTTATTTCGATTTATTTTCAGTATTGCACCAATCAAAGGAATATTTACGAAATGGAAAAGGTGCTATTCGCAAACGTTTGTGAAGATCTTGGACGAAATTGCGACGTTATCAGGCAAAATCGCTTATCACAGGGAACGTGTGAAATTTTTTAGATAACTACATTATTCCTGAGGCCATTCGTAAAAGAATGATTGCCGCCAAAGTCAAAATATCACCGACATCCATTGATTGTTTCCTACAATCGGAAATTTCTCAGACCAACCACAAGATTGATAAATGGTGTTTGATTCGTACCCAACTTCTAGAGAAGGTTAGATCCGAAATGTCATATTTGAACCTATGCAGCTTATACAAACTTGTGTGGAGCATCAGCACCTCCCAGCGTGATAAACTGACTACAAAATTTAGCTCATCTTTCAATTATCTAATGTCCAGTACCTATGGCAAAACTTCGATCAAGAACACAATCTTCAACATAAGTGGCACTAACTTGGAGAAGCGGGAAGAGACTGTCCTTCAACTTGGCTTGGATCAATATGTCCCCCCACGGTCTACTGACTCCATTGACGTGTTCGGCGATATGGAACGCACTGCGTTTTACCTTACCAAAGAAACCCCTGTTAGTGAAAACAAGCGAGCGGAAATCGAAGCTTCTTTGCGGAAGTATGCTCACGAACTTTCGAATTCGAAATTACCCGACGGTAACAGTTTGACAACGGCATATCAAGTAATCAAAAACTTACGTCGAAAAGGTCTATACCTCATGAAACCTGACAAAGGGAGTGGCACTGTTATCATGAGAAAACAGCAATACATTAATCGAATGAATGATATCTTATCCGACAATTCGAAATTTTCAAAGATCAGTGATGAGGTGGATTGGAATGATACAGAATCACAGAAAAGAGTGAATGAAATCGTGAATGATCTGGTGAAAAGTGAAGAATTACCTTCATATGTTAGTGACCTGATTCCTAGCAGATGCTTGATCCCCAGACTCTACGGACTTGCCAAAGTGCACAAGAACAATCTTCCTTGTCGTCGGTGTTGTCTATGGTTGGCTCAGTATACCACAAAATCTCAAAGTATATTGATGAAAAACTCTTGAAGCCTATACTTCACAAATTTAATGAATTCTCACTAAAGGACTCCTTCTCCTTCCAGAAGAGGATAGTTAATGTTGATTTGGAGACTCAAGATGAAATTGTCTCTTTTGACGTGAAGAGCCTTTTTACCAGTATCCCGGTCAGAGAAACTATCGACATTATCTGTGACGAATTATATCGAAGTGATTGCCCTCCTCCCATGCTTCATGAACGACCTCTTAGTGAGCAAAACTGTCGTCTCCTTTTATCCACGCTAACATCCAACGTGCCCTTTTCCTTCAACAATACAACGTACTTGCAATTCGATGGACTTGCAATGGGTTCGCCCCTTAGTGGATCCTTCAGCGAGATTTTCATGGGGCGTATGGAGAAGGATATGATTTCCACACTCAATTCGTTGAAGTTCTACGGTCGGTACGTGGACGATACCATCATCATTACCCAGGAAGAAGAGATTGACCGCATCTTCCGCGTCTTCAATGCGCAGCATCCGGCTATCTCATTTACCATGGAGCGAGCTAGTCATTTCCTTGATTTGAACCTGCATCGTGACATCAATGGCAAAATTTCTACCTCTATATATCGCAAAGAGACATTTACTGGGTTATACAATAACTATCAATCATTCAGTCCCAAAATATACAAAGTCAACTTGGTGAAGACACTTTTTTCCCGAGCGAGACAGCTTTGCTCACCCGAGCATTTACAGCAAGAGCTCAATGTTCTCTATCAAGTGTTGGAGAGTAATGGTTATCCTCGTTGGTTTATAGAGAAGCACTCGACACCACCACCACCTAACCAAGCTGGAGTCCCGAAGAAACCATTCTACTTTGAGCTCCAATATTATGGCAAAGTAGCGAATTGATAGCGAAGAAAGTGCGCAATGATATTGAAAGTGGATTCTATCAGTTGAAGGCAATCCCTGTATTCAGAACAAAAACGCTATCTCCTAGCATTGTGAAAGACATTTTACCGCCGGACCACAAACCTCTGATAACCTACTATTTTTCTTGTCCTTGCGGAGCAAGGTACTGTGGGAAAAGCGCGCGATGTCTCTCAGTCCGAAGAAAGGAGCACATCCCCAACTGGTTGCTTACCTCAAATTCGCGGCCCAAGTCAAGAAAGCCGATACAATCAGCCATAACTCGCCATTTAACTGAGTGTCAACACAAGCTGAATGTCCTGAACTCGAATGACAAAGGCTTTCGAGTCCACAAACAGGCTAAGGATCCCCTCCATCTTTCCATCATCGAAAGTGTGACAATACGTCAGATGAAACCTGATCTTTGCTGCCAAAAGGACCGTTTATTCTTCTCCGACTTAGTTGAGTTTCTAGGATTACATGCACAGGATTGTTTATTATTTATTCTTTTACTGTCAATTTTAAGTTATTCAGTATTACTATTTACTTTCATTGATAAGTAACCAGATTGTACATGAATTTTTCATTGTAGAGTCCCGACAAGACGCGTATTTTTCATATCTATGACTTTATTGTCTCTTAATGATTAATGCTAACTTCCTTTATAACGCATGTCCCGTTGATGTACTTCACATTCTTGGTGTATTCTGCTTAGAGAACAAGCGTGGCCACAGATAACCGAAGTTTTCTCTTATTTCGATTTATTTTCAGTATTGCACCAACCAAAGGAATATTAACAAAGTTTTGCTTAAATTTTCGCTTAAAGTTTTTAGCTATTCTAAAAAAATTTTATCATTTTCTTCATTAGAAATTTTACCATCACTAGAAATTTTGCCATCCTGTTTATTCTTCTCGTGAACTTTTTCTGACTGTAATTGAAATGATATTTGATCTACTTCATTAGCTATTTGATCAAATTTTTCAATCTCATCTGACGTTATAACATTATCATCACATACTCTTTGAAAGTAGTAATGCAATTTGTCATAGACTTCTTTAATATGTAAATGCTAAGTTTTTAATAATTTTCGTTTCTTAGTAATTAAAGATTTATCTAACATTGTAACAAGCGAAGTTGTAAAAACACCCGTACCTGTTAAAGCAGTAGCAACTACTGGAATTACTAAGAAAAACCTGAAGATATAACAATTGTTAAAGCACCTAAACTTATTGTTAAAAATATTCCAATACCTTGTGTTACATTCTTCACTTTAGACCATCTCTTTCTTAATTTATCATAATGCTCTAATCTTAAAAATAATTGAGATTCCTTATCTTTCATATACCTAACTCTATCCTTGTGTTTTTCTTTATTCAATTCACTTATTTTTAATTGTGATAACGAAGGATATATTCTTGAGGTTTCTTCCATTTTCGTCGTCGCCGTCCCCGTTGAGGTTTCTTCCACCTTTGTTTCATCCATTTTTTTAATAAATATTTTGAATACAATCTTCTGGTATATTGAGACGATGTGCAATTCTTAGACAACTTAAATTTTCATCTGCCTAAATTTTCGACCACGCGATATTTTTTAGATTACGTGATATTTTGAGACAACTTAAATTTTCGAATGCGTGAAATTTTCGATATTTTTCGACTGCCTAAATTTTTGAAATTTGGAGACTACCTAAATATTTGAAAATCTCGCAAGGTGTGACATCCGGTGCGAGCGAAGCGAAGCCAAGCGAAGCGACGCGCCGGATGTCGTACCCTATACTACTTCTACATCTCAATTTTTAACCAAATAAAGGAAAGTGAGATTGTTTTCGAATAAGTGCTCGACTTTTAGTTTGAATAAGTAGCAAAGATCTGCTATATTTGAATAAATTTGAAATACATTATTACAATAAAGGGCAAATTTTAAAAATGATAATTTTTCAATTTTTTCTGTTTTTACACGTATTACAGAATTTATTTAATTAATTTTTTGTAATGGAAGTCTAATTTCCGTGGTGAATTGAATGTTTTTTTGGAAAATATAGGTGTCAATATAGGTCAAGGATGATGTTTGTGCAATCAAAAATAAGCTCTTAGGTACTTCAGAAAATTGCCCAAATGTTGACATTCGCGTGGAATTACCCTTTAGACAAAGTAGATGATGTTTGTGAGGTGATAATAACAAATTTCATCGAACGTCACACTCCGTAGATTGGAATGACACTGTCGAAACAGATCACGTAAAAAAATCGATATTGTATGTGAGCTTTCCGAAGAGGGGGATGGAATTACACCGTAACTAACACCTGATTGCTAAGTATCAGCTGACAATGCCATCTTGTCAGCACAACTCAACATGGATGTCCATGAGATGGGTTTTCTATTCCTGGGAAAATCCCATCCACGGATTTCATACTATGATTTTCGGCAGCTTGGCGTGATTGCATATAATTACATGCATTTTCATTTCCTAAGTAAAAGCTGAAGTGAATTTTGTTGAAGCTTGATTTTCAATTTTGATTGACAAGTTTGCTAAACCGATACTTTGAAATTTCCAGAATGTGAAAATACATTCGAACAATCTATTTCATGCATTGATATTCGTTTTGATATTGGAAATTTCTCGTCGCACGGTCCACCACCCATGGGCTCCATCCAAATTGGGCATCCCTGACTATCAGGGTTGCCGTGGGGATTGAAATTTGAATCCCCATCCCACTCCATACCCACAGAAAAAACTGTTGATATCCCCACTGAATCCCCATGCCCCCACAGGATAAGATACCTACATGTAGTTTATATGCTATCTTTCTTCATGTGAAATAAATGATGCCGAATATTCAATCTATTTTTTAATCTTAACAACCCCATTTTCCCTAAAAAAGGCTAAGGGGAATGTCATGGGGATTTCAGTAGAATGAATTGCATGATATAGCATGAAACATGATGCGCGCCGGCAGCGACTTAGATGATTGATTATAACACAATGACTTTTCATTACAATTTCCTTGTCAACTTATCAGCTCATGCATTATTTATATAACACAAACCGAACTCAGAACGAATGCATTTATTTGCATTGAATATAGGCTTTTCAGGATTGCCAAACGTCGGAGAGCGGGTTCCAATTGATATCATTTGTACTCGGCCAAAAGGTGCAGTCGCGGCCCCACATGGTTAGAACAAAGTGCACATGCCC